>JAMRYI010001167.1:0-40101 GCA_029231635.1 Ditylenchus weischeri
CCTTTTGACCTAATTTTTGAAATTTTTGATTAAAATTGACAATTTTCCAAATGTATCACTTTTTATGGTTTTGCCTAGGTTGGGTTACCAACCGGTGACTTAAAATTCTGGTTACTTACCATCACCCAATCCTAGTCTTGCCTAACACTAACATATGTTTTCGAATCCGAATGAGTTGAGATCAGGTCCAAAAAAATTTAAAGAGCTTAGATGTTGCTATTTTCAGTAGACCATCTACCGTAAATGTTCTAATAAACCGACCCCCACCCCCTTGCGTTCAAATCATTGTTCTGGCATTGTGATTTTGACTCAATTTTCGACTTTTCAGGCAAGTTACCCTTCAATTTGTAGCTCATCTCACTGGCTACAAAATGGGCGGTAACTTGCCTGAGAAAAGTCTTCAAAAACAGTCAAAATCTGCCTAAATGATTTTGAATGTGACTAATCCAGTTCGTCCCGTTATTTTCAAAATTTTTGATTTTTGACTTTTCTATGATAAAAATTCCTTTTCAATTCCTTTTGGGAAGAAGGGGTGTCGGTTTATTAGAAAATTTACGGAGAAAACTTGCACCATCATTTGGAGGCATTTGCGAGGGTTCGGAACACGACAATTTTTCCGAAAATATTGAATTTTAGACTCAAAATATGATTTATATCTTTTTTATCTTTTAACTACCCACCCCTCAACTATTTACCTGAAAAAGTCGACTCCTCGGACAGCCGTATTCCCTCGTTTGGCTGACTTCTTCTGATAGCCAAGGCTCCTGGGTTCTGGAGCACTTGAGTGGACACCTTCCTCTTGGCTACCTCCTCGTTTTGCTGCACTTGTAGGGACAATCTCCTGTCTGTACGCATAGCCGGCTTGCTTTCATTGTAACTGCTGTTCAACCGGCCGTATTCTCCTGAACTTTTTCTGACCCTAGGTGGTGCATATTTGAGTATGTGAGGGCCCTCTTCATCATTGCACACAGACTTGCAAGCTATCTTGCTAGCGGTTGTGTGAAAGGATACGGGTCTAGCAAACTGGATTTCACCGGAAGAAGAGGACGGTAGAGAAGTGGGTGACCGAGTGGTCAGGAATGTCGGCTGAGACTTGCCTCTCTAAGGGTTTTTGCTGAAGTGCAGGGATTTTGGTTTGGGTTGTAGGTGCTCTCGATCCTGCAAAATTGTTACTGAATTAAGCAAAGAAATTTACGAATCTACAATTTTCATTTACAAGCTATTAACGTATTCACTCTATATCATCTGTCCTGTAATAATCTACCACCCCGAGTTTGAGGACCTAAATCTCAGCCTAGAGCAAATATTTTACACCGTTATTTATTGTGTGTTTCTCAACTCCTACGAGCTCTACGATTCCACTTTTTGAATTTTGTTTGAGCACCATTTTTCAGATTTTGGGGTTGAAAAGTAATTGGCAAAATACACTATTTGGCTAGAGCCAAAACCTCGTTTTCTCGATCTGAACACTTTTTAGGCCTTAAACCCGATAGAAAACGCATACCTTAGACATACCTTAGACACACCTTAGACACAAATCACTCAAATTGACTCTGGATGCGGAACTAATTCGGAAAGGTCGCCCCAAAATATGACGTATATTACATGCTTTTAATTTAATTTATTATTTATTATTTTATCCATCTGGGACAATGAAGCAATTGGTGGAATCACCTTTAACATTACGCTTATAAAAATTTTTATTTTAATAATTTACCCGCTCTACGCCACCGAAAAACATTGTCGAGATTCGATTCTACCATCCACAGGCGCCCTACATTATACTTTCTCTTGCTGACTACGAGAGATTCGTCCACCTCGACTACGACGTTAGGCCCACCTATTTTAATTGGATTGCGGAGGAAAATTCATGCAAACGTCGGAAAATAATTTGCGATACAAAGCAGCAGATTCTTTACCCAAGGTAGTGCCTAAAACGATGGCTTAAAAATATGTTAACCGTAATTTTCAACTGCTGACCATCATCTCTTCGGAATTTCCTGCTAAGTGTGATATTATCGGACATTTGTACCAATAATAAGAGAATAGAAGGATCTAAACATATCATACATTATCTAGATAAAAAAATGACGAGTAATAAAACCTCATGGAGCGAAAGCTTGTGCTCTTCGAAAAACGTACCCTGATAAAAGCCTATTGTCGGTCGCTTCTTGCACCTCCTTGAATTAGAACAACGCCACAAGAAAGTCGGCTTTTCCTTACCATGCATCATGCGCTCATAGAATTTCATTGAAGTTTGGCACGAAGGACACTTCGACTTGAATGAAGAAGATCCGCTTCCTGCAACCATCGAACGAGCTCTTCGTCTGATTTGGAATCAAGGAATCGAAGTAAACCACGTAGATTGAGACCTCGTAGCACGTCCATCCTAAATGGTATGAAACTTTCGGAGGCTAAAAATTAAATAATACGCTAAATAATAGCATTATTCTTTGGGGCGACCTTTCCGAACTAGTTCCCGTAAAACATATGCATACCAGTGATTCTATTAGGTCTATCGATAAGTTCGTGCGCATTTTTCAATCAATTTTTATCCACAATTTTGACAACACAATGCAACATGTAATACACCATCATGTAGAGAATTTAACGGGCTATCTTTGGATACCAAACTTTTGATAAGATAAGATTTTGGTAACAGTAATTCCTTTGTTAAGAAGTTGTCAAAAAAATTTCAGTCATATTTTTTCCGATTTTTCATCTTACTTCTTTTGTTTAGAAAATGGAAAATTTGCCTAAAATCACCTTCGCCATGTGCTGCTATACGAATTCAACAAAGGTGTGAACGCTTCCCAAGCTGCGTCCAATATTTGTGAGACCTATGGAGCCAGTGCCATTGCCATAAGAACCGCCCAAAAATGGTTTTCTGCCTTCAAAGATGGTGATTTCTCAGTGGAAGATGCTCCAAGAACAGGTCGCCCAGTGGAGTTTGACGAGGGAACCAGCGGCTAACTTCTGCACTTTTCCCATTGCGTGCAAATGAGAGGAGACGGTCGATTGAGCACAACCCATTTGATCTGCCAATTCGACTTCAGTTTGTTGTGCATCTTCGGATAATAGGCGCCGAAAATCGGGAAAAAATATGACTGAAATTTTTTTTGACAACTTCTTAACAAAGGAATTACTGCTACCAAAATCTTATCTTATCAAAAAGTTTGGTATCCAAAGATAGCCCGTTAAATTCTCTACATGATGATGTATTACATGTTGCATTGTGTTGTCAAAATTGTGGATAAAAATTGGATTGAAAAAATGCGCACGAACTTATCGATAGACCTAATATATGCGTTAGGCCCCAGAAAGTGAAAACCTGTTCAAAATCTATCATTGGCAAGTGCCAAAACTACCTTTTATATGTCAATTACAATTATCTGACAGCTTATAATCTCTCATAGTATTTTGGTTCATACCTTGTGATGATATAATACAACATCATCCATTTCATTGCTTTCTACATCGAATTCCACATTTGCCTCCTTGCGTCCTTAATCAAATCTCTTGTATCAAAAAACCTGGCTCCTCCGAAAACTGCATTCATACTATTACTCATACTCATATCTGGTGAATTTCGTCTGCTTTTTCTCAAATACTTTTTTGAGCAAATAAGCAAATATTTTTTGAAAAAGTAAAAATGCAGCAAATCTTTGAGGAAAACTGCAATGTCCACCTACTTAGTGTACCAACTCTAGCCTTAGCTTTTTTGATCTTCTGTCCTAGTAGGCTTGCCTGAAGCACTTGCATTTGAAGCAACAAGATTTAAAATAGCAATCAATAATAACCCAAAAAATTGTCAGCTTTACAGTTATCCTTGCTGCAACACAATGTGCATCTGAACAAAACCGCAATTCTCGTTGAGAAAACCAATATTTTCAATAAAAAAGAATAGACCTGCAACAATTTCCAGCACAACAAAAACAACACCAACAGCCAAAACAAAATGTTAGCGAGAAGATTCCCAGAAATTTGGTCAAATCGTTTCGAAGTTCTCCTAAATTGTGCTAATATACCGTAAATACTCTAATAAACGGGCCCCCTACAGTTAACTATTTTTAAATTTGTTTTGCTTTTTTAACCCCAACATTGTTTATTTTTTAAATCGTACGACCACTCATTTTGTAGATCTTTCCAAACTCTACAAAATGAATGGTCTTACGATTTAAAAAATCTTATATAATATTTGGCATGTGTGGGTGGGTGGTTAACGCTTTTTTACTTTGAAGGCCAGAACGGGTCGTAGATAGCGAAATCACTTTTGTCGCTAAT
Source organism: Ditylenchus weischeri (assembly GCA_029231635.1). NCBI lineage: Eukaryota > Metazoa > Nematoda > Chromadorea > Rhabditida > Anguinidae > Ditylenchus > Ditylenchus weischeri. Next base: position 4,285 of record JAMRYI010001167.1, read on the forward strand.
ACCATCGTGTTCCCCAGAATGTCAGCTTTCGTTTTAAAAAAAGAACAGGCGAAAAATGAGTTCTAATAGGGGATATACCTATTTTAATGAATGAAGTCATAGCCCCTCATTGAAATTTCGAAATATAGAGGCGCCGATAGGCTCTGTGGTCCTGTAAACAATGTTGGGGTTAAAAGGCAAAGAAATTTGAAAATGGTTAACTGTAGGAGACCCGTTTATTAGAGTATTTACGGTGTGCAAAATTTAGGTACTTATTTAGTTGGAAGTCCCCAAAGGTCATTTTCGATTTTGTAACAGTTTGGTTTTTGGAACCAAAATCAACTTTTATTGCAATAACGACGACAACCATAACCGAGATGCATATTAAATGCAAACATATTGATCAGCAATTTGGGACCAGAGATGAAACATAATGTCATTTCTGCGTATAGCCTTCTGGTAGTTAGGGATCCCGTGAATATAAGAAATCCAGCAATCCGAATAAATGATTGAACCTTAGTTTTAAATTTTTCGGCGGAATAAAAAGTTATAAAACCTGGTCGAATAAAATGTTGAATGGGGCAAAAAAATTCAAAAGCACAAAAATTCAGTACTGAAAATGACCTTTGGGGGGTGGTGGGTCAGAGAAAAATTAAATATATTTTTTTGATTGAAATCGTGCAACTTCGACCCCATCCAGGGTCTGGCAAGTGTTCAAAAGTTATAGCTTACCGTATTACCTTTCATAGCCCCCTGCTCTAATAACTACACACACCCCCTTCACCTTTGAGGACCTATATCTCAGCCAGAGTCAATTTTTGCAAAGCTGTTTATTGCATTTTCTTAAATTTCACGAGCTCTACCGATTCCCTTTAAATTTAAATTTTCACCCAAAATCTCAAGATTGACCTCAAATTTTTCGATTTTCTGGGCATCAAAAATAACTCCCCGGGGAGCTATTAGAGGAAATCTGATAATTGACTTACCGTATTTATTCTAATAGAAGGCCCCCTCAGATTCAAAAACGTGTTCTTGGATTTCATTGATTTTACCCATTTTTAAAGACTGCTCTTAGGCAACTTACCAAATTGTAGCTGATCACTAGAAATGGCTCCCACTACAAAATGGCTGGTGACTTGCATGAGAGTAGTCTTTAAAAATGGGTAAAATGCAATGCAAGAACACGGTTTTGAATCGGAGAACCTTATATTAGAATAAATACGGCAACAAAAACTGAAAAATGTCCTCTTTATTCTATAAGACTAAAAACGGTACAAAAAATAAAATCATAAAATTTTTTAATTTCAAAAATTTTTAATAAATAAACAAAAAAACAAAATTGGCTGTACCGTCAAACCTCTAATAATAGACCCGGGTCTATTATTAGAGAACACAACTCCCCAAGTCACTTGTGGCCTTGTGTTTTTAGCTACGAAAAATCCAACATTTTTAAGCACACCACTAGGGTGGTGCGGTTACGGTTAATTTATCACTACCCGGTTTTCGGTTAACCGCATTTTGGCGTACCCGGTTTTCGGTTACGGTTTTTAGTTTCGCTTCGGTCGGTCAACCGGAAAAACTCAGTTTCGGTTATTTTGTCGTAAATTAACCGGAATTTTGTTGTACCAGTTTTCGGTTAACCGCATTTTCGTACCCGGTTTCGGTTTCGGTTAATTGGGCAAAAACTGGTCCGGTTCGGTTAACCGACCGTGCACCACCCCTCCACGTGCACCACACACCACCACTCAAAATGTAGCTAAGAAAAGGGCTATTTTTGAGTGGTCGTGTGAATAAAAATGTTGGAATTTTCATAGCTAAAAACACAATGCCACGAATGACTTGGGGAGTTGTGACGTCTAATAATAGACCCGGCTCTATTAATAGAGGTTTTACGGTAACTGAAACGTAGCGATTAATGACTGAAATATAGCGACAAATTACTTAATTCTGGCGACTAATTCAAATTTGCCTTTAATTAGGAAATTTAGCGACTAATGGCTAAAATCTTGCGACTAATTTTCACAAAACCGATTTTTTCAGTCTTTTTTTTAATTTTAGTGTTTTCTATAGGCAAATCGTGGTCGTAGAACACAAAAAAAACAACAATTACAGACGCAACCGCAAGAGATTGGACAGCGCGCGAGTGGACAGCTGTGAAAGAGTGGTTCAGCAAGGAATATGTCGATGAGCAAAGAAAATGTTTTTTTAGTGTTTTTTGTGTTCTGCGACCACGATTTGCCTTTAAGAAACAAAAAAAATGAAAAAAAGACTGAAAAATCATTTTATGAAAATTAAGCGAATTCAACCATTAGTCGCTAAATTTCCGTAAAAAGTTAAAGTGGACTACCGACATCCGACTTAGCATCTGACAATGAATTGAAGGATACGTAGTATGTCTTTGCGTATAGTTTGTACTTTTATTCCTTGTTTGATAAGTATACTTGCTCTACTAAATCTTGTTTTCTGATGCCATAGATTTGCGCGTGGGATGGATACGCTATAGAAATCATCACTTCGACGTCGTAAAATTTGAAATTAAGCCAGTTTGTTCATAGAAGCGCTAACCATTGTTTAATCAGATTGTTATTTCATTTTGCTCAATAAAGTTCTCTATCAATAAGTGTATAGAGGAGGTTCGGCAATAAGACTTTAGGACATTGTTCAATTAGACAATTTTTTGGTGTGTGGATAAAAGTGTCGATAACAAATCGAACAACAAGAAAAGGCATAAATTCGCAGGACAACCCTTTCAACAACCGTTTCTAACTGGCCGCTCAAACACCGTTTCTAACTGGCCGCTCAAACACCGTTTCTAACTGGCCGCTCAAACACCGTTTCTAACTGGCCGCTCAAACACCGTTTCTAACTGGCCAACCTCCATTCCAGCCATTAGTCGCTACATTTCAATTTGATCCTTCAAAATTTTGACAAAAAATTGTAAAAAATTTTTTTGGGATGTGTAGTTGACCCATTTTTGGTCAAATGGTTTTGGCCAGCTTTCCAACTAAAAATATTATTAAAATCTCTATTTACCCTGTATAATAGGTTCATCAAATTCGTTTTCCGAGTCTAGCATCACCCTGATCACCACAAAAATGCATATATTCATGAGGCTGATCTAAATCCACATATCTTTTCTAGTTGCTAAAGCTAATCAAACAGCTTACAACACTTATAATCCCAATGGTCACACCCCAGTTTCGGGGTTTGCCTGGTTCTGCCTATAACGCAAATAATTTTTCTTGCAAATTACAAAAAAAAAAGTTACAAATAAACCTCATCAAACATTTGGCAAACTAAAACGTTTAATTGACCGACAATTTATATAATTGAAAGTTTAAAACAGGCGGTTCTCAAACCAAAATGCAAGGAGAGATTATTCTGCAGCGGGGATTATGGAAATTAACCACACCTTGTCTGAAACACCTAGAAAACAGTTTTGAATCAGATTATTTTAGTGTCTCATACTTTTTTTGTAAACTTTGAAAAAGTGGCTTTTTGTAAGCTTACCGTAAATGTTCTAATAGAGCCCCCTCTCTAATAGAGCCCCCTCTCTAATGAGCCCCTCTCTAATGGAGCCCCCTCTCTAATAGAGCCCCCTCTAATGAGCCCCCTCTCTAATAGAGCCCCCTCTCTAATAGAGCCCCCTCTCTAATAGAGCCCCCTCTCTAATAGAGCCCCTCTCTAATGAGAGCCCCCTCTCTAATAGAGCCCCCTCTCTAATAGAGCCCCCTCTCTAATAGAGCCCCCTCTCTAATAGAGCCCCCTCTCTAATAGAGCCCCCTCTCTAATAGAGCCCCCTCTCTAATAGAGCCCCTCTCTAATAGAGCCCCCTCTCTAATAGAGCCCCCTCTCTAATAGAGCCCCCTCTCTAATAGAGCCCCCTCTCTTTATGGGACTTTGGGGACCTATATCTTAGAGCAGAGTCAACATTTTCAAAGATTTTAATGCATTTCTTAGCTGCCACGAGTCCTACCTTTTGAATTTTGGTTGAGCACCAAAAATACCGAGATCAACCTCAAATTCTTCCGATTTTTGGGATCAAAAATAGAGCCCCAGTCTATTAGAACATTTACGGTATTTTAAAGGCTACACCCCGTTGGGTTCCATACTTTTGACCCAAATTTTTGTGACCTTTTGCTATTTGTTTTGCCGGTCCTGTCCATAAAATCGCAAAGTTTCGATTCTAAGGTTCTCTATTTGTGCAAATCCCAGTTCTGCAATTAAAATAACCACTGGACATAACCAAACACTTTTTCAAGAAAAGTGTTTCAAAGAAGAGTAGCGTTGTTACACAGTTAACATTTCTTTGTTTAGTTCTAAATGTATGTTTTTACAAACACTCTCGAATTATTTCGAATTATTTTCGAACTTTTAATTCGAAATAGTTCGAAAGCGTTTGTAATAAAACCAGTGTTGTTCCGGCGCCGAGATCAGCGCCGGCGCCAGCGCCGGCGCCGACCTCTTTTCACAAAAGTCCCCAGCGCCGGCGCCTCCCGTCTGAAAGAAATTGCCCCGGCGCCGGCGCCTCCCGTCTGAAAGAAATTGCCCCGGCGCCTCCCGTCTGAAAGAAATTGCCCCGGCGCCGGCGCCTCCCGTCTGAAAGAAATTGCCCCGGCGCCGGCGCCTTCCGTCTGAAAGAAATTGCCCCGGCGCCGGCGCCAGCGCCGGGATAAAAATCTGGGTTTCGCTGTATATTAAAAAATTGTATTTTTAATGACAGGTATATTGACAAGTATAATGTTTCATAATTTTTACAGAAAATTCAAAGGTACATTTAGATGTTTATAAATTTTGATTAAAATTAAGAAACATTTAAATTTTATAAGATTCGGACCGGAAATTTATGACCACTAGTATTAAATTTAAGCTGTGAGAATAATCTTTCAACTGATTCTGTAATGGCTGGGATTGGTAAAACCACAAAAGCTAGCTTTGGAAGCTTTGCAAACTCCTGAATTAATAATTAATCCAAAATAATTCAATTTTTTGCTTCTTACCTGGCTTTTTTCGGCCCAAAAATCTAACCCAGACTCCCCACTTTTTTTTAATACAACATCAAAATAAGAGTTTATTTCTGCAGATAAAGTAGAAAATGTTTCGGCAGTCGATTGGGGATTTTCAACCGTGCATATTCTTTGCAAGAATGCTGCTGTGTTGTATGCGCTTTTTCATATTTGGAATTTTCCTGTGATGCTTTTCTACATAATCTACGTGAACCACCAGCACAGTATCTGCGCTCATGACCTCACCAACGCCCTGCGGATTGCAAAAAGTAAGACACATGGAAATAAATATTAAGTAAGCAGTAAAGTGAATACGGCATATCTATAGTTGTTTTGTAAAACCACTTGTGTAAATCAATTTTTACTATTAATATGAATTGATGCCTTGGTTAAATTTAATAATATAGTAAGCTAGAAGATCGAGCAAATGTATAATATAAAAAAAATTGAAAGAAAATGCAGCATGAAAATACAAATACTTCAACTTAAATTAAGAAAAATTGGGTTTTTAATATTGGACAGTAAAATTTTGGAAACAATGCCGGAGCCATAGTTGCTTAAAAAACAGCGCCGGGGCCAGCGCCGGGTCAAAAAATTTTAGCGCCGGCGCCAGCGCCGAGCAAAATTTTTCATTGGCCCCAGCGCCGGCGCCGAGCGCCGGGTCGGCGCTGTTTTTTACCGAGGCAGCGCCGGCGCCGGAACAACACTGATTATAATAGATCCTAATATTTGAACAAACGAACGACGAATGAAATACTTCAATTGATTCTTTTGTAGTTCTTTTTTATTTCTGCTTTGTTTATCATTTCTCTTGGAACTTCTCTTATTTTGTTCTCCCACTCCTCTCGAGTCAGCTCAGGTTGAGGCTCCTTTCCTTCCCACCAATTAGCCACTTTCTGTGCTAGGATGCTTGCCCAAATGAAAGCTCTTGCTTTCAAAAATGCCACCTTGAATGTTGTCGCCCCAACCACCGTCCAAAACAATTTTGCAATCGCCTTAAAAATCTTAAAATTTACTTAAACTTCATTTTTACTTTACCTACATTCAGTGTCACTGCAACAATTGGCACCACAACTCTACTCGCTTCGCTCTACTCGAGAAGAGGGAGAGGCAAGGTCAATTGTTTTTTTGGATGCTTGGTCTCAGCTTCATCCGGCGCAGTTGAGCGCCTTTTCTCACTCCTCACCATGCATTCTGAAGGCCCTTGAGTAGGCATTGGCGCCGAACTACTTAAGGCCCGCTCATTACTATCCTACAACTCTAACTTTATGGAATAATCCTTGTCAAATGGTCAATTTGATAAACAACTGAAAAGGAAATAAAGCAATTAATTAGTCCGTCCCCGTCCCGTCCAGGACGGCCGGCGAAAATTTTAAATCCTGGACGGGACGGCGAACGGCCGGGCAACAACGACCCGGCCGGTCGAAGGACGGCCGGAAAAAATTGAAGTTTAGGACGGGACGGCGGACGGGACGCCGTCAAAATTTAAAAAAAGGATCACTATGGTTGTTACATAGTTACGAACGGTATGTTGGCTCGCTGGCTAATTGAATTCAACCAGTATCAGATCTCGCTAGTACATATTGAAGGTAAGAAGAATAGTCTAGCGGATACGCTATCGCGACTTGCTGAAAATTATCCTGTGGGAAAAGTTTAAAACTTGAAAGAACTAGAGGACATCGCTGAATTCCCTGTCTGCTTGGTAATATCGAAAAATCGAAATGACATAGTTGACGATCAGAATTTAGTGCATACAGATGATGAACGAAAAAAACTATGTCGCAAGCATCCAGCAAGAGCAAGAAAGGGAAAGAATCATGCTAGCTTACCAGAAAATTCCCTTAAATGCGTGTGTTACTTTCCTACATGTAAAAACGACCTGCCACAATTTTGTCTTCCAGAATGGATCATCATAGTTTCATGATTTGAACTATTGAAAGAGATAGAAACCTCAAGCAATTTCCCGGAGTCTGGCCTAGTGAAAAGGCGGCAAAAAGAAAAACGATTTATGCGTAAGAAAATAATAGTGATCCAAGAAAGATACTTCACTAAATTATCGTGTAAATTGTTCTCAATGCCTCAATCTCAAGCCATTAGAAAACACATAAATCCCGCCGTCATTTTCACTACTATAGACTTAGCCAAATTAAAGCCTGATGTTTTTGAGATAGTTACCCATATGATAGTTGACGAAGCTGGAAAGGCATCGATCGCTTCGATTGCACACATTTTGTCACATTGTGACAAAATCAAGAAACTATTAGTGACGGGAGACCTTAAGCAGCTGCAGATTCAGAAGTATAAAGTGCCAATCGGTGTTCGTCCTTTTGGGTTCCAATCTGTACTTGAGTATCTGGATGGGAGACCGAATAATAAAGTTGAACTTAACCAGACATATCGCAGCCACCCTGTTATAACTGAATATGTGAGTGCCGCATGTTATGAACAGGCTATGGTACCGGCGATTAGCGCCGACGATCGAGACATGGTGACACTCACTTGCAGATGGCTAGTTAATCCAGACTCTCCCTTAATGGTGATTCATGCTGAAGGGGAAGAACACCATGACGGACAGTGGTCATGGAGTAACGAGGTAGACGTAGGTCTGAGCTTTCTATTCTTTTATTCGGGTCCACACAATTTCATGTAACCATTATTTTATTTATAATCTCGTCACAGCCATAATGGTGGGATTGCCATTTCTGCTTTGTAAAAGAAGGTATGAGACCTTAAAAAAAGGCATTGAATGTAAAATTTCTTGAGAAGGGGCAGATTGAAGAAATGTCTTTCATCTTCTCGAGAAAAAAACAGGCGGGCGCCCAAAAAAGGCAAAGCCTTTTTAAAAAGGCAAAATGGGTGCGTGGACCTGACATTTTTGGCTCAGGATTAGGAGCACAGTGTACAAGTGTGTGTTAGAGCTGATTAAATATTACCCGATAAGTAAAAAGGAAGAAAAAAATACTTGAGCCAGTTGTAAAATCTGTCCATCCAAAAATAATCGATGGAGGTAACGGGTAAAAATTTGGTACAGTCAAGTCCCGCTATAACGACACCCTCGCGGCTGTTTCTTACTTTTTAGAAAAATTAGCCTGACCCCCCGCTGGGCAGCTCTGTCGCGAGCTGCCACGGCCACCAGCTCGTGAATTGGAAAAAGGGGGATGGAGGGGGTATTTGATCCCACTCCCTTTGGATCCGCAGGGAATCGCCTTAACCAATAGGCCACCAAACCCCAGGCTGGGAAAGTGAAGAATTTTGTAGACATCACTTGCGTCGAAGACGCAACAGCTCAACAGCTACGGTACGTATCAATTGTGTCCGGCGCCGATTGTGTCCGGCGTTCTACTAACTCTAGCTTGTCCTGTAACTAATTGATTTAGAGCAACAGCCTACTCAGGAATACCAACCCATGCCTCCCCCCCTCCCTTAAAAAAATCAACTTTTTTAGGAGCGGTCAAAGATCATTTTTAAGTGATAATTTTGCCATAAAAAGACCAGAAAAGTATTTTAAAAGGGATTAAGGGCTGTATTGGGAGGGGAAGGGAATAATACAGTGCCACTTTTTTTGGCTGCTTTACCATGTTTTTCAACTCGGGCCGTGGCAAAAATAGACTCTATATGCATTTTATGATCGAGAGTGCTTCTCCGAATCATCTCTAACTCTCAAGCCCCTTGCGCTCCCTTCGTGGGCGCAAAGGGCTTGGAGTTGAGATGCGCACACCCACATACCTTAGACACAAATCAGTCGAAGGTGACTCTGGATGCATGAAAAAGCATGCATACCAGAGTTATTTATGCGGTAGGCCCAAAACCATGTCCAACATCTTATTTATTTATTTTTTCAAAATGTGGATTAAAACAAAGAAATGGTGAATTCAAATTGCTAGAATAGATGATTTAAATAGAAATAAGATCCAAAAAGGTGTCGAAAATGTCGAGGTTTTGGTATTCACGAGTAGGATTTTTGGCGGGGGAGGGGGGGTCATAACCGAGTAGGTCCGAGGATTGGAGGGGGTTTATTGCCGAGGAGCTATTATTGGGGGGCGTTTACAACCGAGTAGCGCCAAAACTTTCGTTAACTTCCGACATTTATTGTGGCCACCTTATTAGTGACACTATTTATCCATGTACACAGTCAAAACGTAGCAAAGTTATAACAAAGCTGTAAGAAAAACTATCACAAACTCATAAAATACACTAGGCAGAATATTTAGGCACTTGAAATATCACACAGGTTTACACAAAAACTTAACCAAAGAAGAAAAGATTGAGCCGCTATATTGACAAATTCTGAGACCTAGTATCAGTAACCGGCCGGCTCACTTTCAGTCCCTTTCCTATAGTCACTGTTGGCAAGCACAGAATTGTTTCCAACTTTTTGCACAGCAGTCACTACTGCAATAGTTTTTGGCTTTTGTTTGAAGGTGTGTCCACGTTCTCTGAGCGCTTTTAAGTACCTCTGAAGCAAAAAAACAATCAGAAAAAACATTTAGAATACTATTTAGAATACAATAAACTGCAGGGTTCACAATATTCAATTTGCTTCACACTCACACACAGTGAAGGTCACACCTCAGATCACACTCACAGTCACACTCACACTTGATGTGAGTGTGACTGTGACTTTAGTGTGACTTTGACAGTTAAATGTGTGATGTGAGTGTGAGGTTCACTGAGAGAGTTTATAATTCACGATCTGATTTTATCAAACCAACTCACTTTCGGCCAATTCGGCTCATACTCCGTCATATTTGGCTTTAATTGGTTGTGCAGACGAGGTAAATCTATTGCCTCTTTCACGTTTTTGTTAAGCCGTAAATTGTGTAGAGCAGTTCCGGCAACTGAAGATATTATTTGTGAGCCACCAGCTGCTCCTATGGCTAACACTTCCTGAAATAGCCAGTTTTGTAGATGTGGATTTGAAAACCATATTTGCGTTTAACGACAGATTTACCTTGTCATTGTGACTGTTGTAAATAACCAGAGGACTCATTGAACTCAACGGTCTTTTGCCGGGACGAATGAAGTTGGCTGGACTGGGAGGATAATCGAAGTAGTTGGGATGACCGGGCGAGGAAAAATCGTCCATCTGTAAATTGCGCAATACAGTCGACGCTCTCTACAAGATACACCCCTAAAGTTCGTTCCCGCCCAGGGTCCGACACTTTTTTTTTTAACCTGATTTCTGAAATGTTTTGCCAAATGTGATTCGTCAGTCCAGTCGGAAATATAGCAAGTATTCCGATTTTAGCGATCGTTTTTGCAATCGACAATAGTTTTGCCAGTGAGACCCTCGACGCTATCTATAACATACACCTAAATCTTGAAAAGGTGTATCTTATAGAGAGCGTCGCGGGTCTTACTGGCAAAACTATTGTCGATTGCAAAAACGATCGGTAAAATCGGAATCCTTGCGATATTTCCAACTAGACTGACGAATCACATTTGGAAAAAAATGTTTGCAACTTTTCGGATTTTCGTCATTTTTCAAGAAATTGATTATTTTGAAAAGTTGAAAAGTTTATTTAAAGAGAATCCGTAACATAGGTTTTGTAGCTCTTCAGCTGCGCTACCATGTGAGGCTAAGATGTTGCTGAAGCGTTTCACCTTGAATTAAACTTTTTGATCACTGAAAGTGATCAAAACGCTTGCAACTTCTCGAAATGACCTCACAAGTGTTGGGAGCTAAATCTTGATTCATTTAAAATTATCCGGGTAAGTTTTTTATATTACTTGAAAGAGGAAGAGTTGTGCTACAAAACTGTATATTTGGATTTTTCATATAAAATAATTTTTTTATAAAAAATCTGCTGAAAGTTTGTCCAAGGACTTTTTGTCTACCAGGTACATTATATTCAACATTGTAGACCATTATATTAATTTTTAAATTTGCCACAGGTATGCTTATTATTTAATCAACGAATAAAAATTCAGAAATTTATTTAAAGCATGGCGTACTGGAAAAGCACTAGTGGTTGTTAGTAGAGACCGCATTTGGGGTTCAGGCGGAATTTTGGGACGGGATTTTGGCAAAAAAAATTTCCGGATCCTGTCAGGATCCCGATCAAATTTCGGGATTTAGAAATATTTTATTGGCCTACTTTCTACATGAACGACGTTAATTGAAAACTTTAATGGCAATATTTGAACAATGGCAGAGCCTTTTCCATAAAATTAACATTTCGGCTGAGGGGTTACATACTTTAAGGTCGTTATCTAAAAAGGTGTCATCTCTTGTGAGTTAAAACATTGGTATTGATGGTTTAAATTTGGACTACCGTATTTATTCTAATAGAACACCATGGTGCTCTATTTTTCGACCCCCCTCGACCCCTGGTGCTCTATTAGAGACCGGTGTTCAAATGGAGACTGGTGCTCTATTTTTCAACCTATCAGTACCGCAGACGCATCGCAAATTACCAATTAATTACGCTAAATACTGTACGAACTGCTTCTCTAACCAATACCTTTGTACATTCTTTATCACAACCAAACAAAAAATTGAACATTCATTCCAGCGAGGCATTACTATCATTCATCAAGTCTTCCTCTTCCTCACCGAGATCTACTTCCTCCAAGAGCTGTGCAATTTCTTTTTCATCGCGCGCTAGCTGAAGCTTTCTTCGTTCACTCGGCACCGGCCCATCCTTCTTGAAGCAATGAATTTCGTCGTCCTCGCTTCCATCTGTTGCGTTGGTGATGCCGCATGCCTTAAACGATTTTTCGATGAGTTCTTCCTGTAGGCTTGTCCAAGAGTCAACTATCCATTGAAGGTAGGCAACCATTGGAGCAGATTTTGGATTACCCCCCTTCGTCACCTCTTTATCACCATGCATCATCCATTCGTCGTAGAGCTGGTGAAATTTTGCTTTGAACGGTGAACTTGAACTTCTTGCTGGCGGACATTTTGGACTTCTTGGCATAGTCCACTGCTTCCAACTTCAGATCGATAGAGTAGGCCTTACGTTTTCGTGACGATTGCTGGCTATCCACGTTGGAATCGCTTTCGGAACCACTCAGATCAACTTCGCTCATGCTTGACACTGAAAAACACGTGTAATGAGATTGAGCAGTTAAAACACAGAATATGCAAGAAAAACTTCAACCCCTCTCGGGGGTGGTGCTCTATTAGAGACTGGTGTTCAAATGGAGACTGGTGCTCTATTTTTCAACCCCTCTAGACCCATGGTGCTCTAATAGAGACTGGTGTTCAAATAGAGACTGGTGCTCTATTAGAATAAATACGGTACTTTAAAATCGGAATTGAAGTAGAGTATCTTATCAATAATTATCCTGAACATGGTTTGATTTTACCCACCAAAACCACGTTACTGCTTTAGTATCGAAGAATGAATGCCCTGGTATACAGCTAACAATGCAGTTGGTTATACCCAAGAGGTGATATCTAAGTTGTAGCGTCCAGATAAGAAGTTAGTTGTACTTGAGTTACCCAAATGTATTTCTGGCAGCAAATATTATTTTTTCTTGACTAATAACCTAAAACATTCTTTAATTGACACGAATTTAAATTAATTTTTAAAAAAATATGAGCTGACTAAATAATTTTCCTGACAAATTTGGCATGCTGGATTTGACTAATTTCGGGACCGCGATCGGGATTTCGGCAAATGATCGGGCTTGAGTATAGAATCAGAGTTGGTCGGATGGAGAAGATAGCCCGGATGGAGAAGAAAGCTCCTGCGCCCTGAAGGGATCGCAGGGGGCTTGAGAGTTATTGATGCGCACACCCACATGCCTTGGACATAATTCCAAGCAAGACTCTTGATCATAGAATTCATGTAGAGTCTCTTTTTGCCACGGCCCACGTTGAAAAACATGGTGAAACAGTCAAATCATCTACTTTTTTATCATTTTGCCATAAAAGAGGCTCCCTTTTATTCCCTTCCCCTCCCTATACAGCCCTTATTCTATACTAGCGCCAAATTCGACTGTAAAAATGAGTTCCAGATTTCATATAGCTTCTAGTTTTCAAAATTCTAACTTTTAAAAAATTTATTTAATTAATATGAAAGAACAGACTCTCAGCTTTTGTTTGCTACATAAAACGTTCATAAAAATGCAACTTTTCGCATTTTTCATGCAAGAAAATTATTTTTCTCATTTTTGACGTCATATTTGACGTAAAGTTCAAACTTTCGTGTGACTGTGCTCAAATTTTTATAGGGAAACTTGAAAGTCTGATATTTACGACCTATGTCTACTTTTCGATTTCACGTCGAATGAGCTAATTAATAAAAAAATTGCACGAAAATTGAAAAATCGAAGATGTCCGGAGGTGTGGTTGAACTCGTGACTACGAGGAAAATAGCCTTTTTTCTATTGTTTACGCAACAAAATCCAACGCTTCACCCACTGCGCCATGAAATTTGGAGGAAACTCACCTACTGCCCATTTTGAAAGGACGTACCCCTGTGGTTCGAAATTTTTTTTGCTCAGAATTAAAAAAACAGCCGACTTTATCATAAAATCATGGTTAATGATGTTATCTCCTCCATCTGACCCTTCTGCTTGTGGGGATTCTATACTGCAACCAATGATCTGGCGGGATTGCTCGAAATCGGCTCGGGCGGTATCGGGATTCAGACGGGATCCCGTCCCGATCTAGTTGTTAGCGCAAAATGTTCCGACCTTTTTCAACCCGACGACCCTCACTTAGGAGCTCTTTAGTTTATTTTGCACGTTTGACCCACATTTTTAGGAGAAAGCCATTGACAACTTTCCAAAACGATTAAAGAAATGTATTGATGCAAATGGTGGTCATTTTGTTGAGTAAAATAAACGTGTGACATGTCGTTTGAAAGAGGAAGAACAGGGCTACAAAATAATACTAAACTTCTAAAAATATGATAAGAAAAATGATAAAAAATGAAGCTTTGAAAATCCATCGGGAACTTTTTGACCACCCGTTAATTATCAAAATACAGACTGTAAGACAGAAAACTCTAAAAACATTGATGAACACGTATATAAAAAAAGTTAGGAGAAAAAAAAACTATTGATCCACGCCTTAGTTTTTTTAACAATTCTAGTTTACTCACCTCGTCATTCCACAAAATACCGGTTGATTCTGACATGACTAAGGCACCGAGACTGAAAAAAACAGATGACTAAAATATTTACTTAAATATTAAGCAAACATCAAGTTAATGGTGGAAGTGACAGAGACAGCATTTCCAAACTTGTCAATCACCGATATATGGGTTGTGCCATGGTCCTCCGGTGCGGCTTGAAAGTTGCCACCATAGTAGGCATCTTGAGAAAATACAATTTACTTCACAATTTTTAGACACAGCTAACTATTAGACACCTGGATGTGTGAGTGCAGTCATTTTCGACCTGAAATACTTAACACTTGAAACCAGGGCTCCAATCTGTCCTGATTTTTAATTGGGTGCATCGAACTTTTTAATACATTTCTTAAATATTTCTAAGACAGCCATGCACCTAGGGATTTTTACGTATCGTCCATAGGTTTTTATTTAAATGGGGTAGAATTTATTAAGGACTTTAACGATTTTGTCGAAAACCATAAAAATTTATACAGAAAATGTTCCATACTATATATTTATCATTCTTAATTATAGACCAGGGAGGGGCGGAAGACTAAAAAAGTCGGAACAAAAATCGGAACCGAAAATTTAAAAAATTCGAAATTGGAAGACGGAAATCGGAAGGAATTCAAAAAATTCCCAAAGAAATTTTCAATATTTTTTTTTCCAGGTCAATAATTTTCTTCTGATGTTTTCGACATTCACCCCATTTTTCGGAAATCGAAAAACGGAAGCAAAAAAGTTCCGGAGTTTCATCCCATCCCTGTTGTAGACTCATCCTTAGATTCATGACATTTTCTAATATTTTTAGAAATTTTTGACTGTTTTTTGTTTATAATTGTTGTAGCAACACATGTGATCAAAATCCTGTAATTCACATATGGACTGGCTCTGGTAATCCACTGGGCCTATAAATCCATAAGATTGCTACCGGCATTGTCGTGAAAAAATGTTTTTCCCCACAAAAATTATTTTATAAATATTAGAAAATGTCGCGCGACAATTTCTAATATTTTTAGAATTTGTCGGCCGACTTTTCTCAAAATATTAGAAATTGTCTGGTAGCCATTTAACACACCTCCCCAAGGCGACATTTATCTTTTTCACACCATAATTTTTGATTCCGAAAATTGGAATTTTTACAATTTTCTTTACTAAAATAGTTTTTAAAGTATCACAAGCATCCAGTACGGGGGTACGGGTATTACCTCCCCCAGTACGGGGGGTACGGGTATTACCTCCCCCAGTACGGGGGTATTATTACCGATAGAGTAGGGCTCAACTAATAGTACCAACGCAGTGACGAGGTATCTGTACCCCGGTGCAAGTAGCTAGGTAGTAGCATTTAAGTAGTGGCCAGATATTGACACCAGTAACGAGGTATTCAGTGGTATATTAATGGTAGTATTCAGTTGGTAATACCTATATGGCAGCGCTTAGATAGTACTTTACCACATTCCTTCTTAGCCATAGAAGTAATTACCCCCCTTGAGCTGTAAAACTTGGCAAATTAGAAAATCCCCCTTCCTTCCACTTAAGAAAATTTGCTAAGAAGTCATGGATGCTCTATAAGAGTAGGCATTAAATAAATCCTCGCGGTACGCTCAAAAAATGACAACTCAGAGAGTCTCTCATCAACTGGTATTACCCAGGTATTAAAGCATTAAGAAGTCGCAACACAGTAAATTAAACAGAGCTTTAACAGAACTGCCCCAAAGTTCTAGCCCACCAACGGCAGACCCCAAAGTTGCGATTCTTAAAGTCATTTTACGAGTAGGTGATGGTTTGAAAAATGAAAGAACAGAAAACGTCTAAATATCTTGCTTCTATAGTCTTTCTACAATTATACAGAACTGGCCACCAAAGTTTTCCAAAACGGCGGCCCCCCAAAATATCCATAACCTACTTTTTACAGAAAATACGATTTAACGGGTAAACTAAAAGGGTTCATAGAGTACTTCACAAACAAACCTAATCTCATCAGCCCATCTCCTGGAAGTTATGTTCTTGGCTATTTGAGATGCATTTGCAATGTAATCCATGTCCCCTAAGTCACTTCTGGCTGCATAGGCGAATTTTGAGGCTTCAATAAAATTATGAAATAGGTTGACGTTGCCGTCAAATGTGCTCATATTCAGTGGAATTCTTTAAAAAATTATATTGCTGTATTTTTTAAGCAGTAAAAAAGCTTACTGATCCAGTATGTTGAGAATAGCTTGAGCAACTGCCGATCCAGATGGAGGTGGGGGTCCACAAATGATGCGTCCATTAGCTAACCTTGTATAAATTACATCTTCATCTGACCTTACTTTGGCTTCGTATTCAGCGAAATCTTCTAAAGTAAGTAAGCCACCTGGAAAAATAAGGTCAGCAAATAAAAATTAGATGGAACCACAAACCATATTGCTTGAACTCGTCCACCATACTTTCGGTAAGTTTGCCTTGGTAGAACTCTTTGACTGGATTTTTGGATTTGGAGAGTGTTTTCAAGGTCTCTATGAAGTTCTCTCTGAAAACCAACTGCAGAATTAGATTGATATGAAAAGTGTTTCACGGTCTGTTACATTTTTCATAACCGCAAATTTTTATTGTTATCTAACTGAAGCCATAGCCGACACTACAAAACAGGGAGATTTCAATAGACCTGGATTTGGAACAGCTAAAATATAGGAGAATTGGCAAAATTTTTGAGGCGTAATCCTATCCCAAAGTTAGGGTTATTCAAGGCCATTTTCGGCCCCACTCTTCTAGTGCCTAACAAGGGTCAACTTAAGCAACGTTCACAATGAATCCGCATGCCGGTGCGGATGCGGAATTGCGTTCACACTGGCACTTGAAAGTGCGAAAAAATTCGTTAAACCGTTTGATAAAATGTTTACATAAACCCTGCAAATGGTTTGCTTCAAATCGTTTGATTCAGAAGGCATATATCGTAATATATATAAAGCGATTAATACTTGTTACGTCGAGATTTCTTCAGAGTTTATTTATTATTTTTTTGGTGTTCGACCGGTGACACGTAAATTGATTTGAAATTATTTTTTCAGCTCGAAAAGTTATGGCTCAAATAAGAAACGACTCCGTCTATATCCAGTGGCAGGTATTTAGCTTAGGATTGCTAACTTTTGTGTCATGTTAAATGTTGCCTTTTTGCAGGTTATTCGTAACAACAGCTGCTTTCTGCGTCACCAGCGTGGTATCAAGAAGATCTTCAGCCGAGAACCTTTTAATCCGAAGATGGTCAACAGTCTGCGATTCAATGTCCTGGTGAACAAGAGTGGCGTGGACATTCAGCCAAAGAAGGATGGCAAGGGAGTGCAGGCGACTATGAAGATCAAGAAATCAGATTTGCATCCGAATCGCTCCACGACCCGTGTGCTCCTGGAAAAAAATGATCGTCGCACTCTGAAGTCAATCAAGAACTCGGTGAAGAACTACAAGCCAGCTCATGCCAAGCATTGCCTCCGTCGCACTTCGCAGATTCTCCGCTCTCAGAAGACTGCTATGAAGAAGCATCAGCCGAAGAATGCCGATCCTTGAAGTTGGGTGAAAGGACCTGTACAATTTCATCAATCGTTATATTGTTGATTATCTCTAGCCTAGTTGCTGATGTTGGAATAAAGAACATTTTTGATGTTTCGGATGGTGTGTGGCCGTGGTAGCCTAAGGATTCCCTTTGTTCTCTCGGTTGGAGATAAATTTTAAAAAGAAAACCCGTATTTTTTGTTGCCGTTTTTGCACGTGAGTTTTGCGGAAAGTACTTACTGCATTGTTTCTAATTGGGCTAATAGATTCGCTCCCTGAAGCCTAGGTGTTTGCATCCCGGATAAGTCAAATATTTTGCCTCGTTGATCAGTTCGATTTCTTAACTACCATGAATTTACCAATTTAATATCGATTTTGATTTTAATTTACACATCCAAATATCGAAATCGTCCAAAACTGTCCCAGATTTTGGGACAGTTGAAAATTTAGGGATTTAAAAATACGGTATTGTCGGGAAACCCAACAGACACCTTGATTTTATCTGCTCGCCCAACTTGTATATATGACCAGTTTCGGGATTCACAAAGTGCTTGCTCATTGTTTTCTCCTTGAGAATAGCTGCCTCATTTTGCCTAAGTCCTATGGCCAGAGCATGCGAGGTTGGATATCCTAATCACAAAGTAGTTAAATTGGATGTCCCTGAGGCCAAGCAAAACCAGTCCGACCTTCTTGCATTAAATTAATGGTCGGTTGGACCAAAGAAGACCAGGGAACGCGTCCACCAAAGTGTTTGTATTCGGTCCACAGTCCATGCAACTCCCCTGGCACAGCTATGGCCTTCCACCCTAACATAAAATTAGTTTCATTGGATCAGATAATGAGCTCTTAACTCTAGCCAAGTTTACCATGTTTAGAGGTGTCCCACTTGTCCTTGTACATATTTTCAGTGGCAGCCAGGGGAGCAGCTTCTCTGGCGTCAACTACATGACACTTCTTGGTAGTTCTGGAAATAAAACACTAAATTGTGTTTAATTAAAATATCTGACGCATTATAGATAGTCATGAAGTGTCCTCCACCAAGTCCGGCTGATTGGGTGTCCATCACACCAATACAAAACCTAAATAATTACTTTACTGGCTGACAAGGGAAGTATCCGAGGTGTGTTTTGAGGATGGGAGGTGATCTTTGTTTTTATGATGTATTCTTGTAGAGCATACCCAGGTTACATGTAGGAGCGATCGGCTCGACCCCGCGTGAAAAAGATAAGAAATAGCATATTGAAGTTTGAATTTACCCATAGTATTTTATTGAAAAATTTTATGCAATTTTTGGGCATAACGGAATATTGCAGCAAATTCTGGTAATTTTGCAGCAAATTCTGGTAATTTTTTTTGTATCTTGCAACAAATTCTGGTAATTTTGCAGCAAATTCGGGTAATTTTGCAGCAAATTTACGTAATTTTAGAGATTAATTTCTCGCTTCTTAATAGGAATCTATTCTACGGTCTCCTATCCAATTTTTCGGTGGTTTTGAGCCACTTAACAGTAAGGAGCATGGTTACTGCGATGAAACTGCATACAGCTTGGCAAAGTCGTCAGTTCATGTAACGCATGTAACAATATTTACCTGCAAGGGACCACAGGCGCCTATCGGCGCCTCTATAGTATTTCGAAATTTCAATGAGGGGCTACGACTTCATTCATAAAAATAGGTATATCCCCTACCAGAACTCATTTTTTTCGCATGTTCTTTTTTTTAAAACGAAAGCTGACATTCTGGGGAACACGATGGTATTAGCGACAAAAGTGATTTCGCTATCTACGACCCGTTCTGGCCTTCGAAGTAAAAAAGCGTTACCCACGCACCCACCCACCCACACATGCCAAATACTATATAAGATATAGCAAATATTATACAACGTACTTCTCAGAATCATGTCTAAGGTAAGTTTCGGGGGCGCAGGGGGCTTGGAGTTGAGATGCGCACACACACGTACCTCAGACACAAATCACTCGAGAAATATTGTTGAAAATGAAGTATACGCAAAAAACCTTTTTATGCGGTAGGTCCTGCTAACAAAACTATGTTTAAATTTCACTTTTTTGGAGGTGTGGTATTGTGTTGGAGTTGAACGAGACTCCGGTGGCTTGTGTTTTGCTGTTGAATGCTGTTGAATGCTGTTTATGTTCAATATGTTCAATGTGGCCCTCTTTTATTCCCTTCGCCTCCCAATACAACCCTTAATCCCTTTAAAAATGCTTTGGCGCCAATTTAAAAAAGCATTTTTTTTCCGAAATTTACCTTAGATTTACCCAAAATTTCTTTTTTCCAAAACTGACTTTTTAGGCCAGAAAATGTCAGAAAACACCGTTTTTATTGTTTTTAGCACATAAAAATTACTTAGGAATGGTTAAAACATGATTTTGAAAAAAAAAATTTTTGGGGGTATTCTATAGTAGCGCCGAAAAACTTATAATGGCGCATTCATAAAAAACTTTAACTCTAACTTTAAACTTTAACTCTATAGATTTATTCATACAATTAACTCTAAGTTTGACATTATCTTTAACTCTAACTTTAACCGTATGCACAAATTTGAACAATAACTTTAACTTTAAACCCTAACTTTGAACTTCGTAATGGTGCATTCTAGCAATGGATTCAAAATAACATTTATAAACACAAAACTTAGATTAATCCTTTCGTGTCGAGGCTATGTCCATATCCCCCATTTAAAGGGAGCTGGCAACTTGTGTGACTAGAAATTTCCGTTATGCATGGCGCATTGGATAAGCGTTTTGGCTTTTTGGCCCAAATAGTGCGCAGGTTCGACCCCACCCTAGTTTTTGCAACCTAGTTTTTGCAGGCTTTTTTAAACCAGTACTATGAAGCAATACTATTTTTGACGCCAGATTCGAAAACAGCGACGTGAATAAACCCTGGGTACTGGTCAAACAAGACAAGATAAGTAGCGTGCCACCGCCTAGAAAAGTATAGTAAGTATATGCAAAACATCACATAATTCAATATCTTCACATCGCCACCCTGCGGTCACCCGATGTAATCAAGTAAACACAACACCATATCACACCATTGCCTTGAAGCAAACTGATTATTAAAATAAGGTTGCCTGTGAAACGGCAGCCTACTACAAGAAATTGATCGGCCTAGTTTTCTCACGCACCGTATCAGCATATGCTCCAGCACTATAGTTCGGTTTCACTATCAGCACAAATATAGGTAGAAAAACAGAGAGAAGGTTTGGCTGTCTCAAAATTTCCAGTGTCATAGAAACAATTTATTCCCCAAAACACAAAGTCAACGGAGAAACACCCCACAAGAGAAATATACGGAGTCAAAAAACGTCAACATTAAATTTTCTTCAGTCAAGCAATTCTTATTCGACTTTTTTCGCATCGCCTTCCAGTCCATGGTCTTGCATATGGCCTCCAGCACGATAGACCTAAAATTTAATCACTACTATTGAATTTAAGAACCACTACGCAATAATTACGTTTAACTGCTGATTCACGAATTCACGGATCTGCTCCACATGAAGGAAAGCTAGCATGGAATCAAGGTAGTCTCTGAGCGATGCGATGGCAGACTGGTATTTCAACTTGAACTTGTCCAGCTTGTCTTCACAGTATTCCTTGAAAAAGGCCATCAACTGAGCAATAGGAGGCTGAGCCTGCTGATAGATATGCTCCAACCCCTGCCAAATAAGACTGTTCCGAAGACTGGCCACGATCGGATCGACATGATTCTTGAACGCTTGGATGGTAGAATGCCACAGCTCGATGATCTTTTCCAGCTTGTCCTGACAGAACTCTTTGCACAATACCACCCAAACAGGAAGAGTCGGCTCAATTCGCTCATACATTTGCTGCAGCTCTGGCAAGAATCCATTAGTCTCAAAGCGGCCAGAAAGCAAGAGCACATTGTCTTTGAACTGAGCAAGATGGATCATGAACAGAGCAATCAAGTTGGAGACTGAGTCAAAGACCGAAACAAAAAGCTTCTGGACGGCTTCCATTGATGACGAGCAAAGAACTAAAAGTATAGACATGGTTAAAAAGGGATTTACAACAAATAATTGGGACAGCAAATTCCACTTCAACAGTAGACGAGTAAGATTGTCGAGCGCTAAGAATATTCGGGTCGGGTAAGCAAATTTCGTTCAGGATTCGATTTTAATATAAGACAAAACTTTTTGAGACAGGTGGCCGAATTTGGATTCAAAACCAGATACTTTGCCGGTTTCAAGTTCAATTTCCCGAAAACAGACACCCGACTAAACAGCCATATAAACAGTAAAATTGCACTTTTGCGTCAAGATCAGCAAAATATTGATTGCCATCGAGGTGGATATCTATTTGACCCAGGGTAGTCTCGTTAAAACGTACGGCTATCAATATAAAAGTAAAATAACTCTCTTTATAACGTACTTCGATATAACATACCCCTAGGGTCAGCCCCCAAGGGTACGTTATAACGAGAATCGACTGAGGCGGAATTTCATGACGAAATGTCATACAATTATAACGTTTTTGACCTGTCCTTATGGCCTCTGTGCAACTCAGTGCTTCCGAAACTTAAGCTCAAGGTCAAACTCAAAGTAAACCTTGAGTTTAGTAAACTCAAGGTCTTTTTTCTCGATTTTTTGTTGGAAAAATGGGTCTGAATTTTTTTCCATATCCCCTAAAGTCAAGAATGAACGTACTTTTCAGAATTTTGATATCTTTTTTTTAAAGATGAGATGTAGCCATTTTTAAGCTGATAATCACCTTGAGTTTACCTAGACTTTGACCCTGCTAGACCCTGCTAAACTCAATTCAGATCCATTTTTCAAAAAAAAATCGAGAAAAACGACCTTGAGTTTACTGAACTCAAGGTTTACCTTAAATTTGACCTTGACCTTGAGTTTCGAAAACACTGGTACAACTGAATCAAACTGACAAATTTAGAAAACTAGAATACTTTACAGACACTAATGCAAAACTTCATTTGTCCTGGGAAGAGTTCCGGTGAAATTCAATTAAAATTTTTCAATATTTCATGGTGTAAAAAAGCAATAAAATTAGTGGAGGGCATTAAAATTTTGTGGCGTTACGTTCAAATCAAAAGAACTAAAAGGACTGTCAAAATTTTAGTGCAACTTTAGTGCTTATTTCAGTGCAATTTTAGTGTAGTTTTAGCGGGGTGGCATCGGAATCAGATCCCGAAAACTAAGAACACGGACAACTGATCTCAAAAGAAATTCATATATAGGACAACTCAACGCAATTATACTGATCTTTTTGAATACCATTTTTAGGACGACTCATCACAACTAAAACTCATCTTTTTGACAATTGGGCGGAAAAATTTTGAATTGTGGTGCAATTCATTTCAAACAACGTTCGATTTTTTGCAACTCGACCCTTCTGTCTTTCAACTTTAAACTTTCAGGCTTTCTGTCTTTTCGTGTCGTTTAGGTTCGTTTCTCGATCCTTTCAACCTTTACAAAGCCTGTTCAAACCTTTTGACTGTGCACATTCACGTAAAATTCAAAAATTTTGCAAATTTTAAATTTAAACGACACTGTCGTACGTAAAATCCCATAACAAACTCTGTTTGATAAGACCAATTGCACGATTTTACCGGCCCGAAACCCAAAATCTCCAGTGGGTACCTTTGGGTAGGTGGATATCCAGTGGAATCTCCTGAAAAGTAAAAAGTTATCCAAAATCAAAAACAAACCATTTTTTCCAACTTAAAGTCGTATAGGGGATCGTATTTGTTAGGACCGAAATTGCGATTTTCCCTACCGAAATCTCAAAACCCGGAGTGGGTACCTTTCGGGTAGGTGGACACCACCTGGATTGTTTAAAAAACCGAAAGTTAGTCTAAATAAAAAAAACAAACCAATTTTCCTAACCCAAAAATCTATGAGGAATTCGGTTTGTTAAGACCGAAAATACGATTTTACCCACCCAAACCCCAAAATCCAAGGTAGGTACCTCCTGTTCAGGTGGATCTCCACCTGGATAAAATTTTTAATTTTTAGGGCATCCAGGTAGATATATCCACCTGACTAGGTGGTCCCTAACCTGGATTTTGGGTGGATAAATTTGGAATTTTGACTTCCGACCACGAAAAACCATATTCTTGGATAAAAAGTTTCCTAACTAATCGTGAGTTCCAGGTAAAAGTGGGCGACTCTTTTTCCGAAAAAGCAAAACTAATTAGTGGAGTCCCCCAAGGTTCAGTTTTAGGGCCTCTTCTTTTTAACTTTTTTATTAGTGACTTAGCGAACATAACAAAAAATTCCAAACTCTGCTTGAAATTTTTCGCTGATGACCTTAAAATATATCTCGTTCACGAAAACGAATTAAGCTCTATATTCCTACTCCAACAATTTATGAACAATCTCAATGACTGGTGTCTTCAGAATGGTCTTAGCATTCAGTTTTGCAAATGCTCAGTTCTTCATCTCGGAAGCAAAAATAAAAATGCAAAGTATCATATTGAAGACCAGGAAATAAGACCTGTCCAAGAAACTGTTCGTGATCTTGGAATAATTTTGAATGCTAAGTTAAAAATGGAATAGTCACATTGCCTACGTTCAAAAGAAAGCGATGTCTCGAACATTCCTACTTTTTAAGGCAGTGCGGTCAAAGGACCCCAAATTTTTGGTAAAAATGTACAAAGTCTATCTCTATATAGTATTTGGCATGTGTCCGTCCTACTTTTTAATGGACATTTTGACCACATTCAGGCCATTTTTGCTTATTTTTACGATTATTTTCGGCAATGTCTCGACGGAACCCCAAACTTCAGACAATTCAGCGTCTTTTTATGCCGAGACCCAGGAAAATGTCTTCGAAAAAGAAAAACTTTTGTGGTCCCTCAAAATTGGAGTTGGAGGATTTTGGGGTAGGCCTGGAGGATGGTTTTTCTGCTTCCAACGATGGCCATTTTTGCGATGTCTCGAAAAGAACGTAGACGTAGATAGACGCGTAGTTTTTCACGATGAATGCACTATCGAAATTTCGAAATACTATAGAGGCGCCGATAGGCGCCTGTGGTCCCTTGTGTTAGAACTATTCTTGACTTTTCATCCTCGGTTTTCAACCCATATCTCAAACAAGATATTGAATCTTTGGAAAGGGTCCAACATCATTTCAGCAAACTAGTCTTTGTCAGATGCTTTGATTACACCTATGAGAATATTCCATGTTATAAAGATCGAATAAAATTACTCAAACTCGAGACACTTGAACTGCGCAGACTAAAAGCCGACCTTACATTGCTTTACAAAATATTAAAGGGGACCACAAAAACTTTGAATAAATTTGTAAAAATAAATCCCAAGTCCAATCTTAGAAATGCTGGAAAACTTAAAGTCTCTGCTACTACTAAGAACATCCGACATCATTCGTTTTTTGAAAGAATGTCGCGAATTCACAATGATTTGCCGAATACACTATTTGACACTCCTAAGCTAAGTACATTTAAATTAGCACTTGACAAACTTGATCTTTCAAAGTACTTAAAATTGTAATCTGTCTATCACTTATATTACTGCAGAAAATGAAAGTTAAACATGTATTGCCTTATAACATTGTTTGTATGGACACGTCTTTTGCGTACTAATAAATTAAAATTAAAATTACGACCCGTTCTGGCCTTCGAAGTAAAAAAGCGTTAGCCATTAGTCATTTGTCATTAGACCTGAGAGTGGATAGGAAAATAACTAGGTACCCACCGGGGAAGAGTATCATCTCTAGAATTAAAAAATTTGGGCAAAAGTACCGCAAATCTTCTAATTAAAGCCCACCTTTTAATATTATAATGATTATTATAATAAAAAAACATCGATATAAAGAGTCGGGACCACAGTATGAACCGAATAGTACCCCAGTTATTGGAGGGTAGCAGCAGGGCATGTATACGTTACCACTAAATTTTAGAAAACCTAAATTAGAGTTTGCCGTTATGCTCCAGTAACCAAAAAAATGAATTTCGAAGCTAATAGCGTCATCCAATTTTTTTTTACTGGAGGTAAGCATCTTCGGAATGATGACTTGGTTGTTTTCTTATCCTCCCTGTGGCCTACTTATGCTTTACGAATAAAATCTGAGAAACCGCAGTTTTGAGCGGAAAATTAAGCATATTTGAAATCGGTGCTCAAATGAGGGTTGCCCAAATGAGGGTGCCCAAATGAGATTTGCCCAAATGAGTGGTAACGGCTGTAAAAACGGCATAACTGTCGAGGCACGTTAACTTCTTGCAAGAGGCTGCCTAGCGAGATTTGTCTGATCTGATATTCACTTCACTCATTTTCAGGTTTTTTCAGGAATCGACAAAATCTTGATTTCAGGCTTAGTTGTGGTTGATTCTTATGCAGTTAAGGGGTGGAAGACAAGTGGCCAACCAAAACTCAACCAATCAGGGGTCAACTGGTACGATCGGGGTGCAGTATATTCTCTATTAGACGCACTCTCTCAATTAGTGTTGCCTAATATAAGTTCAGCTCACGGTTTTCGCAGGCATGTTTTATAAAGCCAAATTTACATAGCCATATTTTCTAAAACGGCAGAGAAATTTTTGGCCAGCCTTGTGTTTACTTGCAAAATTACGAGAATTTGCTGCGAAATTCCGCTATGCCCTTTTTTCGTTCATAAATTTTTTATTTTATTTATGTTGCTGTTTTTATGCTTAATTTAGTACTCAAAAAGAATATTTAGTAGAATATTTAGAATAGTTAGTAAAAAATCTATGAATTTAGACATGACCCCTCAAATAACCCCTTCTCCAAATAAAAACGTCACCAACCCCCTCAAATAAACTCAATTTGCGATGAAAATTTTCGGAATTTAATGTGAATAACACGATTCCAGTTTGGTCTCCTCTGTAATTTTGATCTTGTTCTGTGGATGGCTTTTGGATGGACAAGGCTCAAGCAAAAGGGGGATGATGCAAAAATCGTGTTTTTCGCATTATATACTAAAAAAATTGTCATTGCAAATTGAGGCGAACTGTATTTCAGATTCACGTCACAAAAAGCTCTGGCCGTTTAAAAGTGTTGGAATTTCTTGACAAAACCTGTCTCAACGATTTTTTTTCAAATATTCTGAAACCTACAAAGTACCAATAGCTGCATCCACTGCATTACCACCTTGCAACAAAATGTCTCTAAAAATAATTGGTTAGACTGCCTAGATTGTGTAAATATTTGACTAGACCTGCCGATCTCCGAGCACAAATCATTGTCGGCAGCCACAGCTGCGGTTGAATACTCCCCCAACAAACTATGTGATGGAGATGGCCATTTAGGCAGCTTACTTGGTTTCTACAACGAGATTGCCAGGTAGAAGAATGTATGCATTTATAGGGAGCGGGCAACGTGTGTGACTAGAAATTTATTTGATGCATGGCGCAGTGGATAAGCGTTTGAGTTTTAGTGTATAAATTGAATTGCATCCCAACCCCACCTCCTATATGAAGTGCGCCCCAACCTCCATCCCCCCCCCCTCTTATATAAAGAGCACCCCCTCCTGAAAATTTTTTAAGTCTCTCAAAAAACCAACTCTTTACGCATTTAGGCATAGGCAAGAGTAGGCCAGCGCCCGTTAGGACGGACTCAAAGATCCATCTTTTTTAAAAATTTCTAGGGGAGGATGCATTTCATGTAGGGGGGATGCACTCAGGGGGTGCACTTCATATGCTGTCGTGTTTTATGGCCTAAAAAAGTGCGCATGTTAGACCCCACCCGGTGACACGCTAGTTCTTTTGGCTTGTTTGACCAATATCTAGTGGTAATTTGGGTCGCTGATTTCAAATCTGGCGTCGAAAAATCAAATTACTTTCAAGAATTAGTCAAACAAGCCAAAATAACTAGCGTGTTACCAACTGGCGTCGAACCTGCGCCCTTTTTCGGACCATAAAACACAAACGCTTATCCACTGAAAAGAAAATTTCTGGTCACACAATTTGCCCGCTCCCTTTCATCAATTCAAACTTACATTCATGATCAGCTTGTAGTAGAGCACACCAAACAATGTGGTTGTAGTCAGGAAGGTGAATATGCATAACAACCCAATGACACCAACCACTGATGTTTTGCTGTAAAAAATTACAGCATCAAAATCTCTACATTCTGATTACCTGGTTGTTTCAGCCCGGTCCCTTTAATAAAGTAACCATGGTAAACTTATTCCGATATAAAACCATGGTCCTTTAATAAATTTGTTAAATCCACTCACCTGATAGAACCTTTAATATTTTTGAGATTCTCAAAAATATTGATGGTTTTGAACATCAAAAAACTGGCCTGAGAAATAAAGCAAAATTTATAGAAATAGCAAGCAGTAAGAAATGAAGCTCGGACCCTTGTAGAATTTTATTTTATATTTTTATATTATATTTTTATATTTATATTACATTTTATTCTTTTATGTGTGATTCAAAGCTAATGCATTCATGAAAAGTAAAATTTATTGCCGTTAGCTCTGCCTCTCATTCGTAGAAGAGAAAATAAAGGACCTAAATAAGGCAGAGGACTTTGGTCTCGTATATTACAAAAGGTAACAAGAAATTACCCGATTGTAAAATGGCTATAATTTTGTTTCTAGGTCGTCTTTCAAAATTTTTTTCTGTTTTTTACAGATCGATTTTCTCGTCGAAAATATTTTTTAGTACGTAATGTCAAAACACAATTTTTGCTTGTTCCCCCTGCGGTTTGGGCTTTGCTCATCGAGAGCCGAAACCACAGAGGGGACCTAGAAAAAATCGTGTTTTTTTACATTAAATACAAAAAAAATTCGGCGAGAAAAAACAAAAAAAACGAATTTTGAAAAACGACCTAGAACAAAGTTATAGCTAGAGATGATGGCTTGACCTTTTCGGGACGGGACGGGTCAGAATTCAAATTTAAAAATTTCGGGACGGGACACCGGGACGGGACAGGTGCCAAAAAATTTCCGGGCGGGATTCCGGGACGGGACGATTCTCTAAAATTAACGGGACAGGACGGAATTGTCCCGTCCCGTCATCATCTCTAGTTATAGCCATTTCAAAACCGAGGAATTTCTTGTTACCCCTTCTAAAATAAGTATCTTATATTCTCAAATAAAAACACTGACCCCTTCCTTGGCGACAAAATATACCCCAAAAAGGTCTTACAAAAGACTGACCCTGTCATTTTAATTGTTGGTTTGATTTCTGACCAGTAGGATCGATCAAAACCAAATAGAAATATTTGCAAACACGCTTACGGGGAGAAGTAGCTGTGGGTCCTGTTGTTTCTAATGCCATCTTCAGGATCTGATATGGGTAAGAGGGGCACCTCGTCGTGTTCTTCCTCCTCTAATTCTACAGTTCTGGGCAGCATATTTCTGTAGTTGCTTTTTAATTTTGGAGGCAGCTTTAAAAAATCTAAAAATTCGTTAAAAAAAATTGGACGAGAAATTAAATAAATGACATACTTTACTAGCAAAAAGACAGCAAGTCTTTTCTTATTGTCTCCAAACAGCCATAAAACCGCTGAAAACAGAATTGGAACATAGGCAAATTAATCAGCAGTGCATAGATAGTGGAAGCAGCAGTAGCAAGGGTTGTCTGTCGCACCAGTCTTATCAGTCCAGTCCGTGCACTGCATACAAATCGATTGAAACAAAGACAATTAATAACAAATTTTGAAAAATCAGTTAGATTGAAATCAGGATGAGAACGTTAAAGATTGTCTCAGCGTTTTTTTTCTCGCAAATTATGTGTACAGTCAACTCTTTGGAAAGGGATAAAATGGGGGATGAAATGGGGGATGAAATTTCATATGAAATGGGGGATGAAATGGGGGATGAAATTTCATATGAAATGGGGGATGAAATGGGGATGAAATTTCATATGAAATGGGGGATGAAATGGGGGATGAAATTTCATATGAAATGGGGGATGAAATGGGGGATGAAATTTCATATGAAATTTCATGAAATTTTACCCCTTTTGGCCTATTTTATCCTTTTGCCCATCTATGACGCAGAATCGAAAAATAAGGGAACAAGCTATCCTCCGATTTTTCAAAAACTTTGTGAAAAAAATTTATTCACAAAAAACCCAAAGAGTGGCGGGTTAACAGAGTGGCCGGTTAGCGAGTCTTCACTGTATTCTACATATTTCTTAACTGTTTTGTAGGTGATATTTTTCTCTATCGATTGAATAATCAACAGTAGGGTTCTGGAAATACGGGGGATTTGGCCACGGGGGGGGCAGGGATTTCGAAAAAATTTACGGGAGAGGCAGGGATTCCATAAAAATTTTCACGGGGGATGCCCCGGAGGGTTTGACGAAAAGCACGGGCGATTTACGGTGGATTCCAACAAAAATTTTCTAACACGCCGCTTCGCGGCGCAGCTTTTTCAAAACTGATTAAACACATTTCCATTTTGCAATTACTATTACGCAACCTAAGAGTTAATGTTAATCAAAAATCTACTCTGTGGATGATCAAGAATTTATTAACCACAACTAACAACATCAAGCCAATGAAAGCGTTAGACGAAATCGAGTTTTACCCTCGAGTTTGGTGCGCTTGACGAATTTTTGAGTCAAAAGCCCTGATTACATTTTAAATAATACCGAATATCAGATAAAAATAGTTTTCCTGAAAAAAGTGATTTTTACCCCCTAATCGTTGGGGATGAGACATTTTTTTGAGTACCTTTGTATTGTAACGTAAGTCATGGCGGTTTTTTGTTCATACAAGCTTTGTCCGAATGTGAAATATGTCTACCTTGATGTTACATGTCATTATGTAGCCGAGAGTCTCCTCTTTCATCTCTATTTTTTAGCCTTTAAAATTTCTCAATAAAATAATGATTTTTAGTCTTCAGGAATAGAGCTTCAAGTTGAAAAAAAGAATCACCTCTGACATTTTTTAAACTGGTCAAAATTTTGGTCAAGCGTTGAGCGCTGCAATAGTGTCTCAGCTATATGTTGTAGCGCAGATCAAGAGCTTTAAAATGTATTTTTACAGAATAGTTTTTGAATGCGAGAGCGTTGAGATATGACCTTTTTAAAAAGCAAATTCTTCAAAAAATGAATGAAATTCGAAAAAAATGACAAAAAACATATGGCTGAGACAATGTTGCAGCGCTCAACGCTTGACCAAAATTTTGACCAGTTTAAAAAATGTCAGAGGTGATTTTTTTTTTCAACTTGAAGCTCTATTCCTGAAGACTAAAAATCATTATTTTATTGAGAAATTTGAAAGGCTAAAGAATAGAGATGAAAGAGGAGACTCTCGTCTACAAAATGACATGTAACATTAAGGTAGACATATTTCACATTCGGACAGAGCTTGTATTGTCGAATCTGGAGCGATTCGACAAGAATAAGGTTGATTGGGGAAGTGCCCTTAGGAGGACTTGTAGGGGGGTTATTAGAGTGCGCGGACACACTACGCGAGAATACACGAAAATTTTATTCAACACAAGAAAAAGTATAAGTATAAAATTGAATCTGTAAATGAATCTACAAATTCTGCAACGAAAATATTATTTTCAAAATTTTTATGAGTAACTTTGTTATTGTGGCGCTAATTTGAATGCCATCTTCAAGGACTCTGATACATTGTCCTGGCCGTTGCTCATTTAAAAGACCATCGCCGTCTAATTTCAACATTTTGAATTGGCGGGGGCAGCTTTTTTACTCCAAAAATGTTAAAAACGTATTTTTAATGGCTGCTGGTGAAAACACTCCTCAAATTATGTTTTTACCTCCTCAAATCGTAAAAACGAGTATTTCTCAGTGTTTTTTCAATCGTAAAATTTATTTTTTTGATTAACATGTAGCCCTAAATCTCTAGTTACTAATGAGCTATCAACTAGCTTGATGTGTTTGGAAAAAAGCTGGGGAAAATGTATTTCTATGAAACTACTCTTTGTTTTTCACAACTAATTATTCATTCACTTTCACACATCACATCGAGCTAGTTGATAGCTAATGAAAAAGTAGAGATACAGGTTAAACAAAAAAATAAATTTTACGATTGGAAAAACACCGAGAAATATTCGTTTTTACGATTTGAGCAGGTAAATACCTATTTTGTGGAGGTAAGCACATAATTTGATGAGTGTTTTCATTGGCGTAGGTGCTTTTGGCCCCTTTTTTCCATTTGTGGAAAAAGGAATGCTACTAATAAGTCGTTTGGCCCCTTTTCCACTTTTGAATCGCGCCTTTTTTATTTGTTTAATTAGGTTTAAGTTAATTTTTTTTTCCTGCTTTTCTTCTTCTCCATTTGCTGAAATTTTTATAGGGGTAGGCAAATGGACGGCCATTTTAAAATGGCCACGAGTCCAGGCATATGGCTGGCCCAAGTATGGCAAAAACCCGAATATTTTCACAGTTATTACTACCGTATATATACAGTTCGAA
Source organism: Ditylenchus weischeri (assembly GCA_029231635.1). Lineage (NCBI taxonomy): Eukaryota > Metazoa > Nematoda > Chromadorea > Rhabditida > Anguinidae > Ditylenchus > Ditylenchus weischeri. Next base: position 36,244 of record JAMRYI010001167.1, read on the forward strand.
AATATTTCATGATCACTAAGTGAAATTGTTGGTCAAATAATATATTTTGAAATGGCTCAGCCATATTTTACCATAACTCAACCCTAGTCTTTTCACATCTTGTACATTTTTCTGAACATGCAACCCTTTGCCTGGACTGAGCCATGTGTGATCGAGATGCTGCAAGCTCTAAAGAACAAGGAAGTTTCGGTAGTGGGTGTGGTCCAATTCTTCATGAAGGAATTCCATGTTACAATCCTAATCTATCTACAATCCTAATCTTAAAAATCCTTATCTACTTTTCATTTAAAATCGAAACACCGTGGTAGAAATCAAAGTTTGAAAAAAGTAGAAAAGGCGCGAATTCAAAAAGTGGAAAAAAGGGGCCGACTTACGTTAGTCATTTGGCCCCTTTTTTCCACAAATGGAAAAAAGGGGCCAAAAGGCTACGACCCTTTTCATTTTCAGCCTTTTTTAATTAATTTTTTTATTTGCATTTAAAATTTTAATTGCAAGTATTAGTCGAGGCAAATCTTGGCATGGACATCCGCAAACAGCATTAATCAAAACGTTTTTTGTAAAAACATACTGTTTGAGTAAGAGCGAGGGCGATAAGATCTGTCTCTTTATCAAGCTGAAAAAACTAGCCTACCATTTGGTGCCAGTGAGGGGGGTATGTGAGCGAAGCAAATCCATTTGATTTGTTTTTTTCCACAAAAATGTTTTTTTGTTTGCACAAGAAGACTCTCAGGCTTTCCCGATCTTGCTGTGAACTAGCAAGGTGGGGCAAGTAAAGATGCTCACAACATTATTTGCCATTACATGGTTTCTTTGAGTGTGGGCTTCTGTGTCTAACTATTGTTGAAGTCTTTTTAAATCCTCCAAAAACAATTTGAAGCTATGATAAAAGGAAGCTAAGGACCAACAATACAATCACTCTCACTATCACTGTTGCATCTGGTTAGCTTTTGCCTTGAATAGTGTAAACAACTCTTAAACATTCAAATGTCGCTTAATTTTTAGTTCTTGGCTTTGAACCCCTCATAGGAATCAGTGAAAAAATCGAGGAAGTCTTTAAGAAATTAAAACGAAGACGAAAGTTCAATGGTATGGATAGAGTGTTAACAGGTAGGCTAGACATCACTTATGATAATGAAATTTAAAATAAAATACCGTCTTTTAAAGGGAGCGGGCAATTTGGCAAAGTAGTAAACTAGTGGGGGAAAACAATAAATTGGTGGATGAAAACAATCCAGGCCTTTTAAAAATATGTCAGATCATCTGCCCGATTGACAAAAAAAGTTATCAAAAAAGTCAGAAATTGTCGAAAATATTGCATGGTGTAAAAAAGCACTAAAATTCGTGCAAAGCATTAAAATTCAAAATCGATTTAAAAATTTGTGTGTGCACTAAAATCGCTGTCAAAATGTTAGTGCTTACCGTAATTATTCTAATAGAAACCCTGGGGTTACTATTTTTCAATCCTCTAAAAATCTTGAAATTGTCAATCAAAAATAACCCTAACTCTGAAATCTTAGTCAAAAATAGGGGGTGGTGTTACTATTAGAGATGGGGTTTCTATTAGAATAATTACGGTATTTTAGTGCTTATTTTAGTGCAATTTTTAGTGTAGCTTTAGTGCTCTATTAGTGTTTTGGAAAACTTTTAGTGGTCCTTTAGTGGTCTTATATGTTCTATGTAAAGGTTATTTCAAGGTGCAGGAAAGCTCGAGAAATCAACCAAGTGCTCTTCATAGGTATTTCGCCGTCTTTTCAAGCTGAATGTGAGCGCGCTACTCTTGATGTCTTCGACAAGTCAAAATGTAGGTAGTTATATAAAAGTTTGCATTGACTGTATCTTTTACTTTTTGCTTTAGTAATTCGGCCAATATTGATGATTTCATGAGTGCTATTTCTACAGCTGCTCTTCTCAGCCATGGTTCGGATAACATCACTGGTATGCTGTTTTGACGTACCGTATTTCCTCTAATAGCTCCACATGTGGAGTTATTTTTTGGATGCCTTCCAGGGTGTGGAGCTATTAGAGCATGTGGGCTTATATCAAAATCAAAGCGCTGGCAAAGCGCGCCAACAAAATTTATTGAATTTCTCATAACAACAAAGGTAAATCAAGAAACAGTTAGACAATGTGATACTTCGGTTAATAACATTCAACTCATCATTTTCAAAGTATAGAGATTCGTCGCTCATATATCTGTTTTCTTCGTCTTCTTCGAGGTCCACCTCTTCGGCCACGGCCACTTGTCGAATTAAAGAGCGAGCCACCGTCAGCTCAAAAAGCCCGTCCGGAATTGGTCCATGCTGCTTGAAGCACTGCACTTGATCGTCTTCACTTCCGTCGTGGCAGAGGGTGATCCCGCAGTCTGAAGGGGAAAAGGGTTGATTAGCAAATAAAACCAAAACGAAACCTTTGAATGACTTGGCAATGGCTTCTGCTGGCAAAGAATCCCATGCACCCACAATCCACTGGAGATAGACGTCCATCGCAGGGGCCTTCGGATTCCCGCCGCTTGTGAATTCCTTCTGCGCGTCGTTGGCCATCCACCTGTAGTAGCTCTTGCGGAAGTGCTTTGAAAGGACCATTCCATGAAACATCTGGCGCCTAAAGCAAGGAATAAAGCGGGTGAAAGAAGGAAATAATAAACCTGGATAAACTTGGTGCGTCCGCCCGGAATCACTGCAGTGTAAAGATTGGACTCCCGCAGCTTCTTCTTCAATTCGACGTTCTCCTCGTTCTTTCGGTTGACGAGATGACAGCAAAATGAGTCCCAGACGAGAAGGCGCTTTCCACCGAACAGAGAACTTCCAAAGAGCCGGTCTAAGTAGTCGAGAGTCAGCTCATCATTCATCCAGACTGTTCCCTTCCAGCAGAGCTCCAGCTTGCCCTTGTACTTCTCCTGAGCGGCCGCCACGTCCTTGCCCTTCTTGCGGCCCATCAGCACGAACGGCTTGAGCTTCTTTCCGTCAGAGCGCGCAATCATCATCACGGTAATCCTTGCGTTGTCGTGACCCGTTGAAAGCACAGACACCTGAAGTGAAGAGGAGTTTGGAGCGTGAAATATTTAAAATGACCTCTTTCGCACGACGCTCCTCGATGCATTTGCCTCCGAAAGGATCCAGATATACGGCAGTTTCGTCGGCGGCGTAGATTCCGGTGCCATAGCTGAAAGAGAAGACATAAAATCATCACAGAATCCCTTAAATCTTACTTGTTCTTCTGGCGCAATTCGGAGACGTATAGCAGGAAATTGATGATCGTCTGAACGTAGTCAGCCGGCGGCTTTTGACAGACAGTAGTCGGAACACGAAGTCGAAAGTTATGGCGTGCCAGGAACTTGATGAGCCAACCTCTACTTCCCCTAAATAGTTTCATTAAAAACAAGGAACACGAAACAAAAGAAACAAACCTTGAATCCTTCTTCGTCATGCTCGGAGTTAAATGTCTTGACGGCCTGTTGTTGCAGAATGGAATGAGAGATGCGCTTCTTCTCCGCCCGTTGGTTCCTCACCCAGACAGCCAGCTGTTTGTCGAGATCCTTGAATGTGAGAAGACGTCCTCCTCCTTGCTGCCTCTTCTTAAATTTTCCGGCGGGTGACGAATCTCTAAAACGCAGATAAAAGGTAAGAAGGAATGAAACTAAAATCCTACTTGATCTGGTTTAATTGTTTCTTTTGTTTGATCTACCCGATGATGCTGCTCCGATCCACTCCAAACTTCTTGCTGGCCGCCTTGTTCGAGAAATCCTCTGCATGCTTTATGACCTTCAGCTTGAACTCCGCAGTGTAGGATTTGAGCTTTCTCGGTGCCTTGATTTCTCCGTCCTCATCTTCGCTGCCGTAGTTAGCGATGAATTCCATT